>OX401411.1:24963612-25000367 GCA_947846245.1 Cerastoderma edule
AATATTTTGTATGATTTTATAAATTTGAATTACCATTAGATACCAGAAGCTGAGTTTTGAGGCCCAAATGTGTAGCAATAATACGACTAAAATGCGTAAATTAAGACCATTTATGATTAAGCAAAGGCTTCGTTGTGAAATTTTTAAGATCAAAAGCTTTGCAATATTATGCTTATCTAAATGACTGTTCATATAAAAGATTTTCGGCATAATAATTAAAAAAAAAAAATAGGCCCCAACGGGGGTACCCATTAAGTGTAGTTAATAGTGGACACTATCCATCATCTTGTAAGTCCATGCAATCTTTTTTAATGTTTTAATGCCTGCGCATAATATTAAAAGTTAGTATTGTCTCTTTATTAAACATCCAACTTTGAAAAATGACAATTTATGATTTTTAGAGTAGGTCATTTCTTTGATAAAAATACCAAATTGAACATTCAAATTTACTCACATCTTTTGATGGAAAATGATGTGATATGGTTAGCTTGCAAAATGTCAATGCTCTGTTAAGATACTTTTGTATCATTTTTAATTATTTCTTACTTTATTTTAATTTATGGAGAGCATTTATAAGCTCGAGAAAATGAGGCCCATTAGGGGTGTAAATGTACATTTTTAACCAAATGATCCTCTCTATAGTTTTAGCCTCAGAACAAAGATAATTGAAAAGAACAGTTTGCTGCAAATATAATAATAAAATGGGTTTAGAAAATTATTCTATATTCTATCAGTATTTTAAAAATAACTTTTTTGACTAAACTGCTTCATCTTGGTTTGAACATACAACCGGATGCAATCTGCAACGTAGTTACGAAAAAAAAACACTCAGAAGCTATTTATCAAATGTTATTTAAGTTATATTTTTCTCATAAACATAAAACAGTTACGTTTCCTCTTCAGTATCGCATGAAAGCAATGTAGAATATAACAGGTCGTTTCATTAATTATGAAATTCATGTACATTGTACACATCTACATTGATAAATTGGAAACTCCGGGTCTATCTGACTTAATATATATATGTAAAACAGTTTTTCGGTGAATGTTATGCTCTGCAGTACGTCATTTGTCTATGAGATACTGGGACAGTAACCTCCACAAAAGAACAATTGGGTCCACTGTAAGTTGGCCCTGA
Source organism: Cerastoderma edule (assembly GCA_947846245.1). NCBI lineage: Eukaryota > Metazoa > Mollusca > Bivalvia > Cardiida > Cardiidae > Cerastoderma > Cerastoderma edule. The sequence goes on from OX401411.1 coordinate 24,964,751, forward strand.
AGCATTTACATATTCCTTTGCAAATAGAATTACAATGATACCTTATCAGCTCTCTACAAGCATTAGAAGCTTCTGGCAAGTCTGTCCATCTTTGAACAAACTTACCATCGTCGTTCCTTATCCATCCCAATTCAGAGGATGATGGACGCAGTGGGTCCTTTATCGGCTTTTGACCCCACATGTGTCTCACTTTGACCAACTGCACACAAATTATGTGCTGTATTAGAGCATACCGCGTGGGGGTACACGGGTATTTTCGAGCTTCGTTAACTCTTTCTGTCGGACTATTTTGCTGTATAGCATCACTGTCAGCTGTTCAAGCTTCAATATGTCTTCTTCATAGACGGCACAGTGGCTGTTGATATGTTCTTACAAAGAAGATGTACGTTGGGTGATGCAAACCATATCAAAAAGGATGATTTATTTCCGATTCCATGGAATGGAGATACAATGTCATAATCTGTAAATGTGTGCATGAAAAGCATACCCCATAATTAATCCTTTTCAAGTTTTGCTGCAATTTTGTGGGCAGGAATGTAGCGAAAATGCTTAGCATAGCAAAATGCAATCCATATACAGCACTCTGAATATAGGCTTGTTATAACAATAGCTAGCACCACTACATCCTTGTCTGATGCTACAATGCAAATATCTTTGCAGTCGCTGTCCATTGCATGTGCCGCATGCAGCATCATTTAGTAATCTGCCTCTGGTAAGAGCCTTCAGAACGTGGCCATCGTAGGTGGATAACAATGCTTTGTCATAATCTACATGCATTCTTTCCAGAAAAAAAGAGAAAAGAAAGTGATAAAACGACGTTGGTTCTTCTCATTTCTTAGAAAGCTTTTCCATTTCGAGAGAAGTATAGTCGTTGCTGGTGATACCTTGATGGAGTAACCACTTCCTCTACACTTCATTGAGTGTGCTTTCAGACTATCTTTTTTAACACATCCAACACAACGTCAATCCTGTTACCAGTTTGTAACTGCTTATGGACATGTGGGATACACAATTACAACATAGTCTTGAAGACTGTGAGTTTGTTCAATGTAAACCTTGGATCCAAGGATTGGACCAGTGCTGCACCATCAATAACTTTGCAGTCAAAGTTGGGCCAGCTACCTGTGTTCTCTCATATGTTTCTTGCATTGGTAACAACTGATCGGACTTATTGCCGGGTCTCATGTTATTATTATTTGCTAGTGATGGGGGCCAGGCATGGTTCTCGTGACAGAAAGAAAATGTCTAGATCTCTGTCTCTGTTTTGATAAGAAATGTACATCATTGAAAAAGCTCAATGTCTATTTCATTGTTTGCATACTATCCTTCAACTTTGAACGCTTGCTCTTAAATAATTGGAAGTTATTTTTTTTGTAATAGGTTCACAGAATGATGTTTCATCTTTCAAGGCGTGGCTTGACACAAAATATTAATATTGTGACAGGCCTCTCGCCTAAGCATGTTGCAATATTTGCACAGATTCTTCATTAAATATATCTTAAGTATCAAGAGTTATTTTTATGTTTCTGTCAAAGAATTCATTAGATGCTCAAGTATGCTTACCGACCCTCTCACTTCTGTCGTAGACCTTATACAAAAAAGAGAACACTGTATTTTTAAAATCAGATTAGGGATTACTATGTCTATAACTTTACATGTTTCTTTAAGTACATTAAATACCACAATTTCAATTTAGCTCTTACATGATAATTAAGGGAACATAAAGTTGCATGAAGGGCCTCAGGTATAATTTAAAAGAAAATGTACATACCATTGCTGAGAATAATCTCTTAATAGAATAACAACAGATGATCTAACATACAATTGAATTCACATTTTTATCTGTTACACTAAAAATAAATGTATACTAAAAAAGTGAAAACTATTCTATTCAAGTACCCCTATAAAGGCCTCAATAATTGCTCAATGCAGGCCCCCGCCTCACACGTTTTTTATACCAGCAAAGCCTTGCAGATTATATAAGCATGTTAAATGGGCTGCTGTAAACATGATATGTAACTGTACAAGCATAATTCTAGAGAAAAAAATCAATTGAAAAAGTAAATTTCTTTGGGAAACCCCCTTTTCGGGCCTCATTTGTTGCAATATCAGCACTCATTTTCTCATGAAAATGAATTTATTAAGCTTGAACAACAATACGCTTAAAAAATATAAGAATAAAAGTATGTTTAGTCGCTTCTATCAAATACAGGTAAGCATAAGTAAATTATTATTTAAAAAGGCCCTGGCCCCACCTTGGGGCCTCAATGTTTTTAGAGACAGGGCCTCTCGTGCATGTCTCCTGGCCTGAAATGAAAGTAAAGAAATATGCATAGCAGTGCTGAGAATATCCTCTTAATAGAATACTAAAGAATGATCTTACATACTCTTACATGTTATTATCAGTTACACTAAAGGCGAATAAAGACTTCAAAAGTGCAAACTATTTTCTATTCAAGTACCCTATCAAGGCCTCATTAGTTGCTCAATGCAGGGCCTCATGGACATGTCTCTCACTTTTTTATAATTGCAAAACACTGCAGATTATAGAAGCATGTTAAATGGGCTGTGTAAACATTAAATGTGACACTAGCATAATTCCAGAGAGAAAAGACAACTGAAAAAGTCTTTTAGGGAAAACCCTTTCCGGGCCTCATTTGATACACTATCTGCACCCATTTTCTTATGAAAATGAATTTATTTTGATTGAACATCAATATGCTACAAAAAATATAAGAATAAAAGTATGTTTATCCACTTTTATCAAATACAGGTAGGTACAAGTGAATTACTACTTAAAGAGGCCATGGCCCCCCTTTGGGGCCTCCCTATTTTGGGAAACAGGGCCTCTCATGCGTGTCTCCTGGCCTTAAATGAAATGCATTGACCCAAACTATAAGTGGGCCAAGTTTGGTGCTTTTATACAAAAGTGCACAATTATTGCACTCTTGGACCAGACTATATAAGGTGTGTGAGATATAATCGATTAACATTATACCGACCAAAAGTTGAAACTCAAGGTTTATTTCTAAATATTACTACTCACTAGTAATGTTGACTCATCAATGACAAGAACGATGACCAAATTGTTCTTACTGGTAGATTTTCTTATCCAGTTTCTTACAAACTAAGACTATCAGTAGTTGAATTTTCTCTGCCCTGAAATCAAACAGGTATGTTTAAAATATATTGGATAACATATCGACCAATCAGAAGTCAAATACCTCTGAAGTTAGATCTCAGTCTTTTCTTTTTCTCAAAACAAGATTTGGACAAATATCGATTTTAGTGAAGAGTTTCGCGTTCACATCGGTTTATTTCATATTTTTTAAATCTAAATTGGCTGTTTTGTTTGAGATTCAAACCATGTTCATCAATGCTGATATATAAGTACAGAATGATGTCTTGGAAGTTTAAATAAGCAGATTACTTAATAATCTAATTGTCAACAATTTCAAACAAACGTAGATGTCTATGATGTTAGACTATACCAAAAGGGCTGGTGTATCTAACCAATTAGTCATTGTAGTCAAGGGTCATTTCACAAATAAGCACATTGACACAATGGGCATTATTAGATACTAACATTGTTGTTAAATCGTGCTTTCATCTTTAAAGGCTCTTGTCTCAATCCGGTATTTTTATTCTACGACTTGAACATAGTACATCATCATAAATACATAGCATGAAAACCCCCGTAATGTCGCACCCCGTATCGCTATTTTGTTCCGGAAAGCCAACAGAAAGCTAGCAGCTATATTCAACACTAGATTAAACTTAAGCTTAAACTCATATGCTTTACATGGATTGATATGGAAGCTTGAATCTTTTAATTCATTCTCGATGACAGATGTATTCAATACTTTTCATAGAAGAAAACATATTATTTATACATCCTTGCGCTTTTTAATGCATTGCGCAATCCGGTTCGACTCATATTGAAAAAAGTAAATTATTTTCGTTGCTGTTTAACGTTGCTATCGCTGTCTAAATGAGTATGCCGTTATTCAGCAACACATTAATCAACTGGCGATTGAGCTCTTGTGAAATTGTACATATCAGGGGGGCAACACAATTTTGAGCCTTGAAATTACTTTTGCATTCCAGCTATCTCTGTTTGTTCCTTCATATCATTGTGCTAGTACATCATTTTACCTGGTATTCTTTCGCTATTTGTTACATTAGGACATTGTGGTAACTTTACTATTGCCTTCAATGTCCCTTTTCGAGAGCAGGTAGAGATACGTACATATACCGAAAATACGGGGTCGACCCAAATTGAATGAACATATCTGTACAATAAACTATCAAAATTCTGACAGCTTATTCCAGCTTTGAATGGTAAGATGCTACAGTTATGTCCACTTTGAAAGGAAGACGCTGTCTATTATGTTTGTATTCACCTCATCTTTGTCATTAAGATGCAAGTACCCATTGCCTTATTATGTCAGAGATAAATATGTCGGAACCCAGATATTGGATAAGGTTGCATCCGTGAGAAATTGATTTAAATATGCGACCTCCATGATAAAATTACAATCTCTGGTTTATGTGGTCATATGTAGAAGCATGTGTTCATTGCAAATTATTAGGACTATGGGACATCCGTGGCAGGTTAGTTACAGTATTTGGTTTTTGTGGCCAATTATAGAAGCTTACGTCTTCATTGCAAATTGGTTTGAGTAGCCTAATGGACCTCCATGGCAAGTAAATTACATTCTTTGGTTTATGTGCCAATTGTAGAATCGTTTGCTTCCATGACAACACGGTTTGAATATGGAACCTCCGTGGCGATTTTATCACAGTCTAATGTCTTTGTGGACAATTGATCATCATCTTGGGTTTATACTGTTGCTAAATGTCGGGGTCCTCAGGGTCAATTTGAAAGGGTCTGAGTTTTCCGCGGACATTGATTATGTCTTTATGGCCAATTAATTAGAAGCTTTTGTAATCGTTGCCATTTGGATATCTAGGGTGTCCATGGCCAGTTGATAAGAATATGGAATTAAACATACAATACTATTATGCGTTTGGCAACTTAATGATATTGAGATGTCTCTGTAGAAAAAAGGTATGTCAATATAGGTTGACATGTCCAAATGGTTAGAACCTATGGGACTATGTAGCCATTTGCTTAGGGTACAGACTCTGCGAGGACAAAAATTAATAGGACACTTGGCAAATTCTGTTCTTCTCTTTATGACCGTTTGTTTAATGTCAGCGTAGAAGTTGATCTTGCCAAATTGTCCAAGTTTTGAGCTGACTTTACCAAATTGGTCATTCCTTTCGTTTATTTTGCAGATGAGTGTATGAACGCTCACGTCTGACATAAGAGTCTCATTTCTGTTCTGACTGGCTATGCAGTACAAATGTGGGTTTTTTAAGACATTGTCCATTTTCTAATGTCCACGATGACTTCGCCGTTACCTTGTTTTCAATAACTACGTAAGGCCAATGTGAATTATCTAGATTATGCAAAGGTCAAGATGGGTCGGATAATAGTCGCTTTTTGTAAGAGAGAAATAATTACCTATTTATTGGATTCGTAATCTTGATAAAAATGCCATGGGCTGTTTGGTTTTATCGAGGCATGGTCATGGGTTTACGACCAAAATGACCTTATTGCCCTTTAACTAAGGTCAACATGGGCTTTATATATTATGCAAAGGTAACAATTGGTGGATTGAGTGCATTTTGTATGAAAAACAACCAATGTTGAATTCATTTGAATACGTCTGAATATCTTAATCGACATTGCTTGGACTGTTTGTATATGTCGAGGCCCTTTCTATGGTTTATAGATTAAATGGCATCATTTCCAATATTTTAGGCCAACACAATAAATATTATGCAAGGATCAAAATAGGTAAAGGTGGGCGATCGTTATGTATGAGAAAAACAATTATCATTATACTTGCTTTGGAATTGCAGTAACTCTACCGAGATTGGTTACACTGCAGCCCGTTTATTCATACCGTTTACAGTTTGGTACAAGATTAAGGCCTAACTAAGCCTGAAACTCATACAGCTTTCCTGGATCCACCAGCACTAGGATAGGGCTCTTGGGTGACTTGCCAAAGGCCAATCTCACGAAACCAGAGGTGTCGCCGCCCAAGTTATAAGTCCACCACCTTAACCACTGAGTTATGCAGGACTGTTGTCATGGCCTTATTTGCCACATTGTTGTTATTCCAAAAACGTATGGTCAACAATCATGAGAGGTCTAATGCAAAGATCACAATGTGAGGGCTGAACGGTCTTTTTTCTGAGAGATACACTCATCGTAATATTTGATTTGAAAACGAAACGGCTAGACCGACATTGCTTGGATTGTTTGTGTATGCGTCAAGGCATTGTTATTGATTTATTACAGCAATGACCTTATTTCCATAAATAAGGTCAACATAAAGTTAATTTATTATACAAAAGTCACAATTGTACACAATCAAAGTCATTTCATTTGATTCAGAAACGTTATGACTTGGTCGAAATTGCATCGGCTGTTTGTGAATGTCAAGGCGTTGTCATGGATTTATTACCGCAGTGACCTCATTTGAAATATCTAGGGTCAAAATGAATTGTAGGTATTATGCAGGGATTTTCAATGGATGGGATGAGTGGTCAATTTTATCAGAGAACACAATAATATATTTATTTGATTCGGAAATGTATTTACCCGAACGAAATTACTTGGATCCTTTGCATTTATAAAAGCATGGCAATGATTAATGACTGCAGTGTCCTTTTTTCCCAAATACACAGGGTCAACATGGATTATAAATATATTGTGCACAAGGATCTCAAAGGTCAGGGTGGTTGTTTTATAAGGGAAAAACAATTATAGATTTATTTGATTAGGAAATGCAATAACCCGAGCGAAATTGCTTCGACCCTTTGCAAATAAAAGGGCATTGTAGTGTTATGGATGTATGACCACATTGCCCTTATTCCAAATTACTAGGGTCATATATGTGAATTATAGACCCACAGGAAGGGATGAGTGGGCACTGTGTGTTAGGTAGAAACAATTCTAGACCTGTCCGATTCGGAAACCATGTGTCTTAATCGAAATTACACGGACCGTGTGATTATGTTGTGTTTCTTTACAGGACTTTAATTCTCTATACCAAGGTCAAGTATATAGCATACACGCTATGCAAAAGTCTCTTTGGTTGGGTAGGGGAGGGAGTTAGCACGGCTGACCATTTTATCTATATGTAAAGATTTGTGTTTTATCATATATCATTATAAATTCTTGCATACCGCAAAATCTGACCAATGGAATCACTTTATTTAGATGAGCTAACACGATTCATTATAGTCCAACCATCAGTTTATAAAATAGTTCACTTTTCGAAATGGAAGCCCGAGCAAATCAGTTTGTGCATTTTGCATCGACGTGACCGTGCAATTGTATTCTAGTTGGGAAACTAGGCGACGCATTTGAAAGTAAACTGTGTATTACAGATGAGGAAATTTTATGGAGCAGAGATACCGCCGAGATACATCTGAACTTCTATTGAAATTCTGTGTTAAACTCAAACAAATCGAATCGAACAATGTTAGACGAGCTTAAACACCATGGTACCGTTTTACTAAACAGTTTACGCTTAAGATTTGCGTAAGTCTAAAACAACAAGTCCTCTTATTTCAATATTGGACGAAGCAATATTGCAAAATGACACATCATTGGAATCGTCTCTCCGAGACGCTTCCAATGAAGTGCCACATTGCAACATTGTACTTTCATTGAAGATACTATCCATGTTTATCAATTATGACTTACGCAATCATTTTCCGTAAGTTGTTTAGTAAAACGGGCCCACATCTGTAATAGCGTAGATAAATATTCGATTTGGAAAGTGTTTTGGAGGGCCATATTAAAAGAGATCGCAGAAAAGACCTTTCAAATGACCTCATTTTGTCGCTTGAATGGAGTTGTTTATTCATTTTAGTATGAGTAATTTACACAGATGTGCAATACAATTTGCAGAGGCATTGTGTTATGTAAACGAATTTCAAGTGCCTTGGCCCTTTACCAAACGCCAAATCTTCGACTGTTTAAAATTGAAAGAGTTTGCAGACGACATTTTAAAATACAATGTATGATGAAATATTGGAAACTAATCTTATGATAGGGCAGAAAACATTGCGGGAAAAGGAAAAATTGCTCGTCACGAGGCAATTTCTCCTTTACCCACAATGTTTCCAGAGGCGTCTGCAACAGCGTGGTTAAATGCCGTTATTGTTTATTAATGTGTAAAGACGTAAATCAAAAGTATTACTTTGGTAAGGGTAACAAAGTTCATGTTTTGATACCTTTTTTGTAGAGAGGTTTGACTCGTTATGTTAGTGGAATTAGATTTTGGCAATGAAGAGCAATAAGAGTTTTAATGCAATTTGTTTTCAAGCCAAACAAAAAATGTGTATTATCATTTTGACCTTAATCTTGAATTGAAAAAAAATGGATACCCAATGATGACGCATCATGACGGCATTCGAGCACATAACTTGTGCCGAAGTGGGTCGACAGGGAATGAGTAAAGCTCGATATAAGTTTACAAATATCATTTCGTCGCAAGGTCGGGTTTGACCATTTAATGTGGAATGATAACATGGCACTGAAATACTAATATATAATATACATACTAATGAAATAGACATCTTTTTTAAAATTACAAATGGTAGGCCTACGTATCATTATTGACTATATCGTGTCAGACAAGAAAATCACGATTTTTTTAGAGTTTCCCAGAAATCATAACCGCCTTTCTGTTGAACGAATATTATCAAATATATGTCCTAATAATGCATATAGTATAGATAAAACAAAGAATGTAGGGTACCCTTTGTTGTTTGCAGCGTTTATATTTATTTCTGAGAAAAACACCCATGCGTTAGATATAGAAGAACTAGAGTAATAGTGCAAATTAGTTATGTTGGAAAAACACGACATGTGAATGTGTTGACCATCATTTTTAGTTAAAGTCGAACGGAGTTCAGAAAACATATCAAAAGCAAAAAAGCATTGGGTGGATTTAGTGTTGGTAGGATATGTTGAAAAACGTGTATGTTTGAAACGAAATAACAATATAAACATATTGACGGCACATTGTCCCAAATCAAGGGTTGTTTATTCACTGCGGAATGAGTAATTGGCACTGAAGTGACACACTATTAGCGCTGCAAATGTGTTACATAAGAGGGAAAACATGACCGAAGGTCACCGTGACCTTCGCATTGACCTTCAGAATGAACATCGTCGGTTTTATGTCATACAAAAATCTTTATCATTGTGACAGAAGGAGAATCTGAACATCATTTACTTTTGAAACAACATTTTGAATATATATACTAATCAACATTTCGGAGTGTCCGTTTGTATGCTTGTCATTTTGACAGTTTGATTTTGAATCAGATAACAATAAGTTGAGTAATGGAAAAAATACGAACTTGGAGTAGGATTTCATTTATTACAGCTGTTTGTATTAGATTGCTGATATTAGATTTGTATTGGATCAACAATAGATTCCCTTTATCAAGCTCTGGGCTATAGTAGCTATGATCCTAACCACTAGCATAGTCCAGAGCTCGATAAAAGGAATTTATAATTGATTAAGCATTAATCTAATAAATTTGACTTGGATACATGATGTTGCCGTCAACATGAAAATTTTACCGACATAAATGCAGACAGTGCTTCTTTCTATGATTTATTCACCAGAACAATCTTTCTAGTTCATGTCCATATATTTACCCGTTTAATGACAAGAAGCAAATATAAACACAGCATTGACTTCATCAATAAAAGTTGCAAAGCACAGTGATTTGGGATTCAACTCACTACTTTTTTTCAATCCAGACCAAAACGCCAGATCCAATAGGAAAAGTGTTCGTTGTTTTTTATTGTAATTTCATAAACCGTTGGACACATCTTGCAGAACTTCCAAATCCCTCCTTTTTGTTTACTTATTCAAAATTCAGAATTTTGCGCCAAGTTTAACTTGAAGGCGATAGTAGACGACGAAAATGCAGGAAAAAATACATATAGTAAAAAAAGTTGGGTTGAGTCCACTGTAATTAAAGTATAATTGTTCATTAAGAGCAATAAATCATTTCTTTACAGCGGTATATCATGTCATTCGTTGCAGATGTGAAAACGTGAGGCATCGAGAATTACGGAGAAAAACAAATATTTCAATTCTGGCGACTTCCAAAGAATACCTGACCGGTATAAACACTGGTCAAAATAAACCATTTGAACAAATATGACCGTTTTGCACTGGGGTACTTACTTAACAAATAGCCGTGTCGTGAGGTAATCTCGCTGGACGTGGTCAAATGTACATCGTTTGATATATGAATACCTGGCCAGGAAATTAAAAATTCGTGAAATAAATCAAAATGACATCGATATCACAGAATATGACCACAGCTGTATGGTTTCAAGCAACAGTATACATATACCATATATAAAGGCGAATTAAAGCATTGACTGTGTACAAGTTTTGCATGAATATGAACGCATAACCGCTGATCAAGTTCACCGTAAACCTGCAAGGTACCATTGCTTTTCATGTATCTCTAAGCACATATGCATTTTAAAGAAAAAAAACAACTCGTGTAAGTGTATGAAGTACATCACAAATCACAGTATTTCTTCAAGCAAATTATTTTTGCCATTGATAAAACCACTTACTGTGCCTTATTGGATTGTGAAACAAAAATCAAAATCCGATATGGAAAACTCGAGCCCAGAATTTGAAAGAGGGTTCGGCAAACAAATGCGAGCATCAATTGTGAAGACATGCAATGAACATTGATAAGCTATTAACGCCGCGATATGATTAAAAATCTGTTGAAAACGGCGTGAAAGCCAAATCAACTAACCAAAACCGAAAGCGCTAGTAAGGCCTTGAACGTAACGAGTTTTTGTCGTGCCAGGAACATTTTCAAAAGTATGTGTATAAATGGTCAGACGGGGTATGATCCAAAGGGCAATCCGATATCGCATTATTAACGCTTCAATAAACGGGGACAGTTTGTTGTGAGACGGGCTTAAATTTCGATTAAACACATTTCCCGCATACGATATTCACTAACCGATCGAAATCAAAAGCATAGTCATACATAACTCACAAAGTATAGATACCACTGAAGTCTGTAACTTTGGTAAAAATAATTGTCAAACAAAATAGAATACAATGAGGGTAAGGAATTAGTATATTCATAGCATGCATGTATAAATAGAATTGTAATAAGTATGCGCCTATATGCTTAATGTTGCAATGAAATTTTGTTATGTTTTGCTATGCTATGCTATTCTATGCTTCGCTATGCAATGTTGTGCTGTGCTGTGCTCTGCTATGCTTTGTTGTGCTATACTATGTTATGTTATATTATGTTATGCTATGCTATTCTATGTTATGTCATGTAAGGTTATGTTATGTTATGATATATCATGTTATGTTATGTTACTTTCCAGTAAGGTGGTTAGTAGCTCTACCATCGCCTTACCCTGAGTGTCCTTATTGCGACGGCATTGACATATATTCATGAAAAACGAAGAACTGTTGAGCGATTCTATTCGTGGTTTTTATCCCCTGATCATAAATGTTTTTATCTTGCATTGCACGATTGTCGTTAAAACATGTTTCAAGTGGGAAACATACTATAAAAACTCCGATCAAACCATTGGCCACTTTTTTATTATTGAATGTTCCAAACTAAAACAATTAGGTCTAGCAGCCGACCGTTATGATGCAAAGATAATTATACTTTCTTTATGAAATTGAATCTTTATATACTATTCCTCCTATTCTCACATTGTTTCTGATCCGTTATGCATGTGAGAGGGAGTAACTATGGCGTAGGGTGGAAACACCCGTCAATGTGGTATTCCAACTTCCTTATGCACTCCTCAAAACGTGGAAAAAACTTAACATAAAGAGCACACGAAAAAAATATATAGTCAAGAGGTATTCAATCAATCGTCGATATAGTTTCGGAAATATAACGTCAGGTAAAGCAACAGTGAAGATCGGGACTCATAATTTCGTGAAATAATGAGAAATGTATGAAATATCAAACAGAATGCATCATGCTTGTTTGCATAACAGGTGTTCGTACCACGACAAATATCGGTTTCGTTCGCCTTTTGACTTTTTCTTATCAAATATACGTTATAATTTCTCGAAAAAACAGTATCTAAGATATTCTCTAACAAATTTGTGTTTTTGGAATAATAAACATAACATTTTTTATTTTCACCATCCTTGTCACTAAATCAAAGACCGTTTTCAATTCCTTTACTTATTAGTTGCTCAAACCCCGTATTTTCATTAATTAATATGAAGTGAGCCTTTGCACCTGTCTGTTCACTTGTTTGTGTAAGTCGTTTAATAAATAAACGAAGGAGTTCTTTCTCGCCATGCTAACGTCACGTGACAATTAAAAATGAAAACTACACAACAACAACACCAACAATACAACAAGGTGGAATCCTCAACATCTAATTTAGAAAGTGTGAATATTGTTCTTAATTTTCCTATCAAGTTGGGCAAGATACAATATTTAAGAGTTTTCCCTGTTTGATTTCCACATCACTCGAACCATTTGCGCATGCGCTGTAAGCATTTCCGAAGACCCAACTGAATTAGCGACTGGCCTGTGGTCCAACCTGTTTGCTACTCAGAGTATCTTTCCTCATCAAAATCAAGCAAGATACATTGTATTTAAGGTTTTGGAAAGCAGACGACAGAAAATCTATCTTTAGAAAATAACCTATCATTCTAAGGGTTTAACAGTGTTTCACTTTACATGGCACGTATGGCTCATATGTGATTTAGTCTATTTCATATTTAGTATCACGCATAAGTTTGGCTGTACATGCATCTTGTTTCAGTACTGACCATGAAGATGCGTTACTACATACTACGCCATGAACATTCAAAACTCTGTATTTTCACATGTGGTGGTGTACCTGTTGCATAATGATGGTTATAAACCGCGTGCTTTGAGTGGGAATAGTAGGAATAAATAAGTAATGATGCGGCCATAATTCACTCAAGATTTTTGACGAATAACGAATAAACATGATTTACAAGGGACCCCATGAGTGTAATACGATTGCAGCAGAGAACTCATTGTACAGAGACAGTCAAGAACCATACAGAAATAAACTTTGTCTAGTGACTTTAGTAAATACAATATAAAACTATTAACACGTTGTGTTTTATTTAAACTCGTTTTATGAATATGCAATGATACGATGATCCATTTCGTAGCACTTATACAAGCTCCATGGTCGAAATTGTTGCTGTTGTTCGAACATTTAGACGAGATTGGAAGGGAAAATAAAACTCAATTACGACACAATTGATGCTTTGTCGTCTCTAGTCCACTCGTTTACAGTACTCTCTCCCCTTCGGAACACCTTGGCCATTTCTTAAAATAACCTCGGAGGTAATGAGGAGCCATTTTGAAAGTAGGCCAGCAACGAATGGCATGTCCGTTTGCAATCGCATCTACTCGGAAATCCCCGGTACCAGCCGGGGATTGCCGAAAAGATACGATTGACAAAATATGAAACAATGATGTGTTGATATGCTAATCTTTAATGTAAAGAGTAAAAAATCAACATTCAATTGTGATATATAACCAATTTGTGTGTATCTAAATGCATATTAAGTGCCTGTGTGCATGTCGTAATCATGTCAGTTATCCGCCGGAAATAAGGCAAATTATCCCAGGCTTTCTGGTGTATTCATGAACTACCTACGAAGTATATCTACCGACTTGTGACGGGGATTGCCGAGTTGATACGATTGCACTCCTCCTCCCTCCTCTCTCTCTCACAAATGGCAATATTCTTAACACACTCGAATTTTAAAATATCTGGATACACGAAGAGTACGTCAATAGTGGGCACAAACTTTCAATCAGTCTTAACACTGCTCGTCGTTGTTAGATGTTCACTTTTTCAATGCCGCTCGGTGTTTAGTAAGAAGGCGAGGCTAGTTGTTCCATATATAAATATGATACCCTCATTATCGTCTGTCTAGATGAATTGTTAACACCTTTATCAAGTGATCAGTTATCTTTTTTATTATTAATCTTTTACTATGATGACACGCGGTTGATCCATTATATGACCAATAAAAACTTTTCTTAACCCTTAGAACGCTGGGTAATTTTCTAAAAAATGAATTTTTGTCGTCTGCTTTCCAAATCCTTAAACATCTGCTTAATTTTGTGGAAAAAAAACTACTGAGAATAGCAAACAGGTTAGATCACTGGTCAGCCGCCAATTTTCTTGGCGGCAGGCCTGGAACTAACCTGTTTGCATTAGTTTTAAGTCTGTTCCAGCACTATAAGGGTTAACGCTTGGGCCCATACATTGTTATCTTAAAGGTCTGTATGATATGCTAAGCTGGCTAAACCGGTTTGACGAACACGTACAGACACCATGTTGCTTTCCTTGTCTGTGACCTGTCTAAAAAGGGGCCTTCGACAACTGCATGAATTAACGTTTCAAGTTGATTTTCTATCATTCTAAACAGAACCATCAGTAATGATAGTTGCCAATTAAATGATGAGAGTTTGAGCTCTGACTAGCACAAAATATGTTAAACGGAAAATTACAAGTTTAAACAGTCTGTCTTATCAAGAATTCTCGCGGTTTTACCGTAAAAAACACTACATGTATATTATATTTAAAGACAAAGATTGTTACATTATATGTGTTTGAAAACGTTTTGGTAATAGAATAAACTACTTAAAATAATGAGAACTCTGTCATTTACCGTGTTACTAATAGGTGATCACACTCCAATTATCGTTTTTAATTTTGGTTCACGTATGCTCTTTGTAACGACCATGACACTGCATTTCATGATTAACCCTTTCCCAAACAACACCGACATTTGACCATATTTTCCAATTTCATCACACCTTGAAATGTCGTCTGCAAATGCTTTCAATTTGGGACAGCCGAAAATGTGTTGTTTGGGAAAGGGTTAAAGCCACCTAGCAAACAGGACCGGTATCACTTCATAGTTGAATATTATGATACAGTAAAATGACTTTTTTATTCTTCTTGTGTCTTTTCATTTCCATAAACTGTTTGCATAACAAGAAGTTCTAATAAAGATTGTCTACATATGATAAAGGGTTGATTTGTATCCATACATTAGTTCATGTCTTACTGAATTCGCTTGCCAGACAACACCATTTTTTGTTTTTTAATCATTAGCATTTATCATGCCGTCTATATTTGACTGGTTTCCAGGGGTGGAGAAATTTGGTTTTGATTAAATTCTCTGTAAATGCAAATTTTTTGTCTACAGTTGTTCGTGTAATGAATATAGTAACTTTGAATTAAAATTTGCTTGTTTGTTGAGGCCATTGGACAAACTGGGCAATGCGGACAACTGTTTTCGCTCCTTTCGTACCGGCCTGGTTTCCGTATTCTAGTGCAGAACGTGAAATCACATGTGCTGTCTGTTAGCGTTCAAATCACGATTGCGGTAGATTAGATCTTTCGTGAGGGGTAGTTTCCCGGATGACTTACGGAATACCGAACAGATCGTCCTTCTGTCAAATAAGATTTATCCAAATATCAAAAACGAAAGCGAAGTTGTTAAATATCGTCAGCGCTTGCTTTCACTTTGGGTTTATCACAAAAAATTGAGAGCAGTGGTCCAAAACGCAACAACGTAGAAGTTGCGTTCTATCTCTTCACGGTTGACGAAATTCATATGGAACATCGACTATGTGCACGCACATCTAAATTGACCCTTACAAATTTATACGTGTCAAAATAGTCAAATATCCAGAACGAAAATGAAGTTGTTGTTCCCAATTTGTTTAATGTCGTAAGCGTTTGCTTTTATTTTAAGTATATCACAAATCCAAGTTTGCGAGATTGGGTCCAGAATGCAACAACATAGAAGTTGTGAATCTGTTTACGGTCGAATTTCTCGTGCGCATTCAAATTGACATTGGCCGCTATATGCATGTGCTATATTTCGACATTTCCTAAGACAGAAGAGGTCTCAAATACAATCTAGCCTACTTAAATGACCATGCATGTTCGCACCTGTTGCAGAAAACAAACGAAATCATAGTGAAATATTGAGAAAATACTTGTCAAAATAGTCTCAACCAAATATCAAAACGAAAATGAAGTTGTTGTACTCAATCCTTAAATGTCGTTATTCTTTGCTTTGACATTGGGTTTATTACAAAGTTTGAGAAAATTAGTCCACTATGCAACAAAGTAGAAGTTGCGTAGTATCTATTCACGGTTGACGGAATCCTCGTGAAACATGCACTGTATGCACGCACATTCAAATTGTCCATGACCGCTATATGCATGTGCTATATTTCGATATTTCATAGAAGTTGCGAATCTGTTTACGGTCGAATTTATCATGCGCATTCAAATTGACCTTGACCGCTATTTGTTTTCCTTACATTTCGACATTTCATAAGCCAGAAGTGGTCTCAAATTCAATTTAGCCTACTTAATTGGCCCCACGTTTTCGCACTTGCGGAAGAAAACATACGAACACATATTGATATATTGAGAAAATCATAGGCGTAGGAGCCGGGGGGGCCAGGGGGGCCCGGCCCCCCCAATATCCAGACTGGGGGGGCCAGAGTATACTTTGGCCCCCCAATATTCACAATGGAAGATGAAGATTTTTTTTGGAAAGAAAAATGAAAGAAATGGAATTTAACAGCAAAATTAATATAAAAGTGTATTTTGTGCTTTATTTAATACCAATTCGCCTTTTGTTACGAACAATAACCAAAACATTTTGACGTCATCATCGCAAATGGCAATGAAATCTCAGCTCACGGAAAGTAGTTTCGACTAACGAAAACAGTGATACAAAACGTACTCTAAGCAGTCAGACTCTCTATTGTATTTAAATACAAAGTCATTTTGTGTGCGTTGACGTCGCTGAAGTCGTGGCCGTGACAGCATGGTGGCTGTCACTAATGGTTGGTAGAAGTACTATTCACTTTCCGCGTGAGTTCGAGTCCTGGCCAATCCCATCTTCTTTTTCTTTTGGTTATTTTGTCTTAACTAAGATACACAATTTCATACGCTTTCTTTTAATTCATTCAATGATATTGAATTTGTAGACGCATGATTAGTCATGAGGTAGACGCATGATTAGTCATGAGAAAGTTTAGGAACATTTATTCTTAGACCGGTCCTCATCTGAAGTTGCCCCCCCCATGTTGAAAACGCTCCTACGCCTATGAAAATACTCGTCAAGAACAAACTCTCCTTTTAGTATAATAGTTTTAACCAAATATCAATACGAAACTGAAGTTGTTGTTCTCAAATTTTCAAATCTCTTCAGTGTTTGCTTTTACTGAGAGTTAATCACAAATCCAGGTTAGTGAGAAATGGTCCATAATGCAACAAGGAAGAAGTTGCGAATCTGTTCACGGTTGACCGAATTTCTCGTGGAACGTGCAGCGTGCAAGATGTACACGTGCATTCGAATTGACATTGACCGCTATTTGTTTGCCTTAAAGTTCGACATTTCATAATATCGTGGTTTCAAATTTAATCAAGACTACTTATTTGACCCCACGTTTTCACAGCTGCTGCAGAAAACATACGAAACTATATTGAAATATTGAGAAAATACTCGCCAACAACAAATTCCCCTTTTGTCATAGCAGTTTTAATCAAAACGAAAAATAGAAGCTGGGGACTCAATATGTATGAGAAATACATATTTATGTTATAAACCTTTATATAGTTTCATGGAAAGTATCATTATTCTTCGAAAACAATTGCATACAGCCAATTTTATCCGAATAAAAATGTTTATCCGACTAGTGTTCAAGTACCTCTTCGTTAACAGATTATTATCTCCCTTGGATGCGCAGATAAAGTGCGCAGAAAAAACTACCGAGAACATCCTTAAGGTGAAATGGTAACACAAGCAAAAAAGAAAGCAATAAAAGGATAAGAAAAATGTAATGGCAGCGTTGCTGCAGTAAAAAAATTTAGGTAAAGTTTATGGACAAGAAATACAGGTAAAACGAGGAAACTTGGATGAAAATCCCCAAAGGTTTTGAATTACATCCGATTTTTATCTAGCGTACATATATCAAAATTAACCATAGCCCATGTGCACCGGAATTCGCACATACCGCTGACGGTGAGCAAAATGGATACAGATTTGAAGTCGATCTTAATTATTTTGACATTTATAATTATTTTCAACAGATAATATCGTGACACTTTCTTAATCCACAAAACAAATAACTAGCATTGTTTTACCTTAGTTTAAACTTATCTATAATGTATATTATATCGATTGTGACAAAAGCTTAACCCGTTCCCAAACAATTACGACATTTGACCACTTTGTTGCAGACGACTTGAGAAAACATTGTGGGAAAAGGAGAAATTGCTCGTAACGAGCAATTTTTCTTTTTTCCCACAATGTTTTCTGCCTTATCAGAAGATTATTTTCCACTGTCATCACATTTTGAAATATCGTCTGCAAACTCTTTCAATTTGGGACAGTCGAAAATGTGTTGTTTGGGAAAGGGTTAAAGGTCATTAAATAACTTGTCGACGACTATTTACTGGAACCAGATTTATGAATTAGTCCCGGCATTCTCACATAGCCGATGGCGGGGGGTCAAGCCAAGGACCCTTGGTACCTGAGGCCGACGCTCTACCACTGTTCTAATGTATCATTAATTTACCGTTACATTAATGAGAGTCCAATTGTATTAAAACACTTTAGCACAGGGTACCCGAATGGAAGCAATGATTAGATATGGAGCTTGGTGGACGATTTCATAAATTAACTTTGTCCTATATCGTAGGTAAATGATTTTAATTGATACCAACAACTGAGAGATTTCTTTGCAAAAAACGCATTTACAGGTCTCGGTAAGCATCCATATCTAGACGTCTGTTTTACTAAACAGTTTACGGAAATATTTCCATAAGAAAAACTGATATACATGGATACATATAAGTAACCTAAATGAAAGTACGATATTGCAATGTGACACGTCACTGGAAGCGTCTCGGAGAGATGTGTTTCTCTGCAATATTGCCTGGCCCGAAACTGAAAAAAGAGGGAATGTTGTTTTTGACTTTGATGCCCGTGCTTTCTGACCACATACCCGTTAAATTGGATATTAAAATTAATTACTTAAAAACTGTGTAGCAGCTGTTGCGTTGCATGAGACTTACTTGGGAATAGCCATTGGAATAAAATAAGCTTGTAGATAATAACAGTTAAATAGCCTGTACACAGTGAATAATCGAAATCCATCGCACACAGTATATTCATACTTTGATATATTAACACATTCAGAATCAGTTATGCCTTCAGTTCCTATTTTTCATTTAATATCATACGCAATACAAAAATGTATTGTTTCAACGAGAATTAATTTTGTCTTGGATACGGTCTCATGTGTGGATAAACGCATTTAAGTCCTATACATACATGAACAGATGCCCCAACAAATTCGTTTTTTTTTTTTATTTCAGTGTTTTATTCGGTTTACAGACACTTGTGAGGTTATATAACATGAGACACATTGTACACGATGCTTCATTCAGTAGTAGAGCAAGAGATCTGTAGATACAATGTCCATTACCACGTGGGATCGAGTCTTATTCTGGCATCGACAGGTGAATTGACATTTTCATGAGATGCAGTCTCTCCACTGGCTTACAAAACAGCGATGGTTTTACCATACTGGACCTTACCAATAGTGCCGCTGTTATAAAATAGAGGAATAATATGGAATGAACCGAAATGAAAACAACATGGTTAAACTAGTTTTCAACGAAAGGAGACGAGGGTAATCTAGCGTTTACCGTTTGGTACAGGAGAAATGCCTAAACCTGTGACTCCTACCGCTTTCCTGGATTTACCCCTGGGTACCGTTTTACTAAACAGTTTGCGCTTAAGATTTTCGTAAGTCTAAAGCAACAATTCCTATTATTTCAATATTGGGCGAAGTAATATTGCAAAGTAACACATCATTGGAATCGTCTCTCCGCAATATTTTACTTTCACTGAAGATACTATCCATGTATATCTGTTTTGACTTGCGCAAATATTTTCCGTAAATCTTATAGTAAAACGGTACCCAGTACTGGACTAGGGCTATGCGATGACTTGCAAAAGGCCACTCCCACGAAAACCAGAGGTGTCGGTGGGGCTCGAACACGGGACCCCCGAGTTTAAGTCCACCACCTTGACCACTGAACCACACATGACCTACATTGATGGAACAACAGAGGAAAGCAGTCATGTTGTTCCTTTAAGGCGTATTCAAGCCTCTAAGCACACTAAGGTATTTTATCCTGTCACTAGTGCCATATAACATTTGTGATATCCGGCACTAACCATGTAACACATGCACGTGACGATTCATGACGTCATACGAACAAAATGACGTCATATTAACATCATTCTCTACTTATTTTTTCTTTTTTCTCGTGTTTTATTATTTCATCTTGTTCGTTTGAAAGACGTAAAGGTAACAGGATAAATAGAATAGAAAGTTGGTGTCTTTGAATGGGAAAAGTTATCGGGCTCGGCCTCGGCATATTATCCGTTTCGCCTTCGGCTCACCGGATAATATTCCTAAGCCTTGCCCGATAACATTTCCGATTCACGACACCAACCATCTATTCTCTATATAACCATTCTTAAATCGCCACTATTCAACAATCTAAACCAAATGCCAGAATGTCATTTCTTTCACTGAGAGACGCAACCTCTTCAATTCTATTCGGGAAGATCACAATTGTTCGCGAATGATGAAGCACATTTTTGTAAGGTCGTAAATCGGGAAAGAGGTATGCGTCCCATGATATTCATCGCAACTCTACATGTGTACACACATACATCCGCGACAAGGGAAATAAAATGTGCTGTGAAAAAACATTTTTTCGAGCTTTATGACAGCCTTCCATGAATCCAACCATTACACATTCTTCTAGTTGACTTTGTTTTTATTCGAAAATCATAGCCCTTTCACATAGAGTACCGTGCATAAAAGCGTTTAATCACCGTTCATGTCAAAGGTGGTCTACTTGTTTATCAACATGAAAAATCTTCTGGTCGTCCAAAATCATGAGTTCTTACAAAACGTCACACTGATCCAGCGTGTATGCATTCATACACTTTTTTTTTATTATACTAAAAAATTAATTCACCTATTTAACAATGCTTCTTGTGAGGTCCTATGAAATGTTTTAAGATTGTGTTATTTCTATTTATGTTATCTCCGCTTATTGTTTCAACAATGTGCCTATCGAATTTTCAAAATCTTGGTGCCAGTGCATGCCACAGCATTGGGCAATTATTCCAAATGAACACAAGCGGCCAACTTAACCCCATACTGGAATTACGAAACTGATTTTAATTAAGAGAGAGGATAACTGATCAAAGTTTATCATGAAACTATACAATTCGGGCAGAATCATCAGTTGTAATGTATTCTAATATCATAGTGGCTTTTGATATATTGTGCGCCATATAAAAGCAAAGGTATCAAGCTTCCAGCTGACTTTAGCTTAGATTTTGACACATTCCGTTATTAACAGGAATAGTATATCTTTTGTATATAACCATCGGTATTTCGGCATCTTCCAGAATGACAAACGAAGTGTCGTTTCTTTGGCAAAGTTACTCGACTATACAGACAACCCAATTTGTCGACAACCATCTTTTTAAAGCTTGGCATTGCACCGTTTCTGAATAACTGTTGGTACGTTACAATGTATTAAATTCACACATTAGAAAGTATCATTTCTTTTCCAAAGCGACAAGTTTTACAATTTGATGGTTCGAAAGCAACCATTGAAAATAAGTTTATTGGCGCAAAACACATGGACAAAAATGGCGGTCTGTCGCATATAGAAGGGTTCTGGTATCCCATATAAATATGCACACCACTTCATCACAGTGGACCCCAGACTAAGTTTATGTGACACGGATTCATAAGACCATGTGATAGATATAAGCACCTTACGCGTAAACAACTTACAAGTGAACACCTTACGACGCCATTAAAATGTCACGTGAAACCTTTTACTGTTGCGAATGCGTCGGTCAAGTATTTTGGAACTTCTTTATCAATAAATGTAGAGGTCATGAACGTCGATTCAGTAATAGACATTGCTTCCACCGGAAGTTTTGAGTGCGGCGGGTTTTCTTGTTCCGGTAAGCATACGCATGCGTAAATATTTGCAACGATTTCAAGGACGTTAAAAGGCATAAACGCCACACAATGTTCCGTATCGAAGCGGGGATGAATGCTAGGACAATGACTTCCCAAGTATCTCTTGACGCGCCTCTGTGGAAATCCAACAAGGTCGTATCACTTGTATAAAACTGAAAGGAATGTGTCCTGTTTGTTGTTGCCGTCGACAGGGTCCTATTACGAAGGAATTTTGAACTGGGATGGAATGACATTTAATACATATTTAATTCTAAACAAGGTCAGCATACATGAAGCGAGGTAATTCATACTGATAGTGAAGGCACCCTCTAACAATTTGCCTGAACGTATCAGTTTTACGTGGTTTTAAATGATCTATCATGTGATGTAACAATATGTAGCCAAACTATTGTATGTGTTTGTAACGAGGTACTTATGTATCAAAAATAAAACAGAAATAAAACATTTATCTAGAGTTACAGCTGTCCAAGTAGATATGATGTTGTCGTTTGTAGAAAAGTGTTCTAGGTTCATTATTTCCTCCCATTGTTAGAAAAAAAATTATAAGCTTACCCAAATCCCTTACTTGGCAGCGCTGGATGCCAGCGCGACATATCAAAGATTCTCCAATATCTGAAACAATCGAAGTGTGAACATAACGGTTTAGAACACTTTTAAGTTACCGAATTGAATCGTCAATCGTATCTACTCGGCAATCCCCGTAACAAGTCGGTAGATATAGCTCGTAGGCAGTACATGAATACACCAGAAATCCTGGGGTAATTCGCCTTATTTCCGGCGGCTTGTGCCGGGGATTTCCGAGAAGACACGACTGCAAACGGACATGCCCTTCGTTGCTGACCTACTTTCAAAGAATGGCTCCCCATTACCTCCGAGGATATTTCAAGAAATGGCCGAGGTGTTCCGAATGTTGAATCGTATGGTAACATAATTTCACGAGGGGCAATGTGTATAATATGATACAATGTACATGTACCAATCCTGTAATGTGCCGCTATACTACCGATCTAAGGTTGTCACATTTTCTACCCAAGTAAATTGGATCCCGCTACGCTACCACACATCTGTGAGGTACGAACGATAACTCTGCATAGGAGATTGGGGTTGTCAAACAATAACCTATGATCTTGACGGGGCGGGTCAGTTGACCTTAATGTTGTGGATCAGACCGAATCGGACCAGAATGCCGAGAATGGTCTTTTAGGCGATTAAAATAGTGCTTGAAATGAATCGTTGTGACCAAGTTATTCATATACCCTTACACGAACCATACAATGTTCTTTTATAAGCATATGGTTCTTTTTTACACACGCGTATATCTTTTATGGGGTAGATTTGTAAAAGGTTGAAATATTTAAGAGTGCACATCGTATAACATCTTAGTCCGTAGTACAATACTATGACACCAACTCTGTTGAAGGTGATAGAAACCACTGTGACAAAAAGAGAACTTGCTTGCCACAAGCAAGTTCTACTTTTGTCACAGTGGTTTTACTCAATACTACAAAGAGGATTTTTCATACTTCATTGTTGCCGTCTGTTATTGCTTCATCCATACAAGGGGTATGAGTCAAAGGTGCATGCTTTCAGAAGAGTAAAAATAACATGTTGAAACAATAGTTTTTTTTATGTTTGGTATAAAATAAAAGATAGCTTTTAAAAAAATGATTAATTCAGGAAGCGTCGGTTTATCAAATTACGTACAGTTTATATATGATAGAAGCGTTGTCACGCGTGTTAACTCACTGTATAGATGCTTCAAAGAATTAAAAACCTTCCAATTTGCTTCCAATGACTATTTTCTAGTGTATATCGGTTGTCAGATCAGTTGTTGTGCAATTTTAAGAGGATGCTGTTTTTCTTTCAAATATTCGCACATCGCTAAACAAAAACCTTCCAGAGACAGTTTATTGTTTTTCAATGATTAAAAGTATATGTCACATATATTTACATTTTCAACGATTACATAGATAATACAATTTTCAATTCAGATCTGTATATATAGAAATCATGTATGTTGCTTTTTCACATATTTCAATTGTCGTATATTGTTAATTGCATGATGAGCCACAAAGCTCTATATGAGGAGAAAAGCTACTCTGTTTAATTTTCGAAAACAACGGCTTTTTGATGATACTTTAACCTTTTACCAATCGCCAAATTTTCGTCTGTCTCAAATTGAAAGAGTTTGCAGACGACATTTCAAAATGTGATGAAATTATAAACTAATGTTCGGATAGGGCAGAAAAGATGGTTGGAAAAGGTAAAATTGCTCGGCAGGAGTAATTTCTCCTTTTTCAACAATATTTTTCAAAGTCGTATGCAACAAAGTGGTTAAAAGTCGTTATTGTTGGGTGGTACGTTAAGTCTTGCTGACGTAAGTACGTTTAAGAAGTTCTATCTTCTATCCTTCTTTATAACAAAGCGGCGGTAATTATAGTATCAATTCACAATTGGTGTCTATTCAGAAATTTAACCTCGCTTCTCAGTGTTTTATGACCTAAATGTTTGTATTCAAAGACTCGGCCTACATATAAAGGACATTGCTCTACTTCAAGGCCTAAGCTTTTGTCATTCATTTTAAGTTCATTCTTTAATCTGAAATCTTTGGAATGCAACACGTCTGCTGCAAATAATTTTTAAGACTAGTATTTGAAAATAAAAGATGTACTCATACCAAACAAAATTTCACAAAATGAATTAAGAGGAATTCTAACTTTATCTTAATTTTCGTCTGCAATCTGTTTTATTCTTTTAACGTTTGCTAACCCGTTCAACCATAAAGGAAATTGTGAGTGGCTCGATTTCAAAGCAACATCATGTACACAATATGAACTACCAGCAAATTAGTAGTTAGGAGAAATTGTTACAAAAGGAAAGGTTGCTCACTGTTCATACTTTTGTCACAATATTTTCTAACATCCACTGCAGCACATGTGGTAAAGTGAAGCATCATTGGTAAGGGTTGTAGTGATCTAGAAATCTGATATACTGCTTACTGAACGTTAAAACATATCATGCAACGCCATTGTGAATGCCTACCCTACATGACATAGAAAAGACCCAAATATGGTGTAGACGTTTTGAGAAAAGGTACCGGACCACGTTAGCCCAACAGCCGTTTTGTTTGTTTGTTCTGAATTTATCTTATTACATATCAAAAGGTCGCAGCTAGCACTACCCTTAATCTATCTATTTAGCTTTTATAGGTTTCCATCCAGTCGTTCTTGCATTTAAGTTTTCCAGAGTGACATTGTTGGAGCATTGTACCTTGATCTTTGGTATGACACCGATGTAATCTCGAATCTGTTACCATCCGAAGGGCATTGCTCTACTCTCTTACAATGAAAAATGATATGAATGTGATGGCATATTAGGTGAAAGCACCTTTAAACTGTTGTTGGATGCTTATGCTAATCAATACAAATTGATTACATTATCAGTTGATTTTGTTCCCCAGACACACAGAGACAGACATACATACAAACACACAACAAACAAACAGAAAGACATACAGAAATACAGAGACGACAGACACATGCCGATACAACGACAGACAAAAATGAAAAGACAGACAGAGAAGAGACAGGAACGCTGTGTGAATGTGTCAATGTCCTCGGGAAAGAGTGATAAATAAACTCATTTTATAATGAATGACTGAGGTGTTTTATTTCAAAAATTCAAAAAACAGGGTCAGATATCACTTACGTCATTGGGAAGCGACATTCCGCACTACAATAAAACTACATTTAACATAGTTAGTGGCCAGTCGTTCAAAATAGGTGCACAATATCGCGTATAATGGGTAGTAGGCGATCCTAACAAGTACTCACAATATAGGATTTTAAATTGAAATGATTGCACTGGTCAGGGTTTAAGCCCCAGCTCTCCTTTCACGAGCTATACAGTATAGGGTTTTGTAACTCTCAACGTTTTTCGACTGAGGGCATCTTCTTTCTGAGTTTCGTGTGACTATGTTAGAAATGAAAATAGGGTTTCGCATAGAGTGCATAATTCTGTTGAATAATGAATCCATTCATAAAATCCTTATTTTTCAGGCCTGGTATATATACAACTTTTAAAAGACAAGTTCGTGAATTGACTTGGTTAGATTCCTTTATCTCCCATTCGTAAGACTAGTTGGTTTCGTTCAGGTCTTCAGTTCGTGGCATCCGTTGCCTAGTAGTTTATAGTTTGAATTTGATATAAAATGATCCTATATATCTCGGGTTCAAATCATCTCAGAACTAAATATGATTTTTTTTGTTTAAAAATCATGAAAGGAAGCCTTCCAGATGACCACTGGAATACTGATCATTCAATCTTGACGGACCATTTGGGAGAAGTTAACCCTTAGAATGCATGGTAATTTTCTAAAAATAGATTTATGTGTCGTCTTCTTTCCAAAGCTTTAAATATCTGCTTAATTTTAATAAGGAAAGATACTCAGAGTAGCAAACAGGCGAGGCCACAGGCCAGCGGCCAATTTACTTAGCGGCTGACCTGGATCAAACATGTGTGTATAAGCATGAAGTCAGTTCCAGCACTAAAAGGGTTAAGAAAGGATTTACTTTCATCTGTGATGATCCAGGCATAAAAACTTTTTTTATCTACGAATGTAATCATCCAATCAAACGAACCAACACACACATTGACTCTAAGTTAAGCACCCTTCAATGTTTGATGAATTCGGTCTTAGATAACTGAGGGCTTATAGAAAGGTTTTAAGGTTTGGCAAGGAAATACTGCGAGTATGGGTATGTGAAATCATTGCCGCCATAGGATTAAATACCTCTTGAAAACGACGTTAAAGGTGCTTGTTCACAGATTTTGAAAATCTAAAGTTCAAAGGTCAATGTCTTTAAGATTGCACAATAGCTGTACTGCTATATGATACACCTTGAATTAAAGTCATTGCAAGCAACATTAGATCGCTTTTTATCATTTAAAGTGGGTTTACCTTGAAATAACATGTACTTTAATCCAAAAGCTTGACATCGCTTTTGCAATATACCGCATCTCAAATGCATGTACTTTGATAAATTGGCGCTTCCTGAATCAAACATGCTTTCAATAATCAATTTTAATTGTATATCAAACGACATTACAAACAGATATATTGTCCCAGCGTTCTTTCATTTTGACTTTCACATTGTAATGTCGTTTGATATACAATTAAAATTGATTATTGAAATATGCGGTATATCGCCAAAGCGATGTCAAGCTTTTGGATAGTGAACAAGCATTGAAACTTCATTACACCATCAACCAATCTAGATGACCTAGTAAGATTAAACATGACAGTTTAAAGGAGCAGTGTCTTACATTCAAAACATTTTTTATTTCTGACACTGATGTCTGAATTCTATTGTAATTGCATTCATAGTACAATGGTGTTGATGTCTGCACAGTGATATATAGGTTATTTGAACCCCTAGATATCGCATAAACACATATTGTTGACGACAAACCGGCGAAATAAGTGCATGAAAGGCAATGATCTGTGAGTCAAAGACCTTATGGGAACTCAAATGGAATTGGTTTTAAATTTGTTTACTGTCATCGTTTCTTCAAACATATTATCATTTTGAACCATTTCAGAAATAAACAAAGATACGTAGGTTTCTTGATATATATCGAATACGTTTTCCATTGCATTTTGAAAATAAGACATATATCACAATTTTTCATTCCTCTCGCCTTGAAATAAATAAATCATACGGTATTACAATTACACTTTCCTTATCAGACTGTTTGTGCACAATTTTACATGCCCGCTACGCTCAAAGCTATTCCACGTATAAACAAAATGTTAACAGAAAGAATGTATCCGATTTGTGGAGTCGGTATCCGTATTTTTGTATTAAGTTTCCGGATTATATACGAATATTTGTATTCAGAATCCGGAGTCTGTATGCATGCCTGTATGCTGTATCAAAATGTTATACAGTATATAAATACCAGTTTATTGTATAAACAGAACAGAACAGAACATATCTTATTAGAACGTAAGCATATTAGGTCATTTTTCTTAAAATACAATTAACTACATAACAATGAAAATAGTGTCATTTCATATATACAATTCGACTTAACAAAAAGAATTGCTCTGAAATAAGAAAACAAAAGTTCTCATTTACTTTTAATCAGAAGTAGTTATCTGGAACACACTTTTCTTTCATACGTTGTCTTTCTGTAAAATGGATGACGATTAATCGAATATTTTTCACCGGATGTACGCGGATTGGTACATGTAAGTTTGTCAGGTTATTATTTTGATACACGTATTGTTAATCGCAAAAATATGCCGTTTTCAACCATATTTACGTTATATCGTGGCGGCCAGTGCTCCTATTCATGCTTTCACAAATTTATTAACAATGCCGTCCATATTCCTTCCACATCACTGACTGCTTTCACACTTTAGCAAATAATCATGGGTGAAAACTGGGGTAAAATGTCGTTCAGCTAACTTGGCCCCCGGTTTCTGTTTCATGGTTCTTCCCCCACGCCGTCTAATTGTTCATATTTAGTTGTGGTGAGAAGTTCGATGACCGTTACGTAAAGCGAACGAAACAAAGATTGATTACCAAATCGGAAAATGATATGCGTGTACCATTTTGTGAACTCTGCGTACTCTTTGGATCGTATACTCTCTATACCACCCATTAAAAGCATAAATCTTCATGAATAACTACCCCGTACACTTAACGCCCAGGAATTAGTTTCCGTAACATTACTTTTCCTTTAAACATGTTTTATCGCCATGAAACTTACAACAGAAACATGTGCAATTCAATAAGAACACGGAATTAATAGGCGAAAGGCTTTAGCCACAATTTCTGCCATGTTAAATTCAGACATTCCCTTGGCAGGTATTGACATATTGTAGCTATTAACCTTGTGTTCACATGTCCATTGTTTTAAGTTTAATTTTCAATTCATTTCCGTAACGTTTAAAACAAATGAAACTGTGCATGAACCCCCGACAAACAAATGTTCATGTGGGCAAACAATGCATATTTCAACCAATGAAAACGTGGGTAAACCCCGGTCAAACAAATGCACGTTTATGCACACGATGCACGTTTAAACCATTGAACCAGGGCATAAACCCAAACAAACAAATGTACGTTTATGCACACAATGAATATTTAAACCATTGAACCTGTGCATAAACCCCAACAAACAAATGCACGTTTATGCTCACGATAAATGTTTAAATAAATGCAACTGTACATAAACCCCCGTCAAACATATTTTCGTGTTGGCAAATGATGAATGTTTAAACCAATTAACTGTGCATACACCAAAAACAAACAAATGTACGTGTGGGCACTTGGAGACATTTCTGTCAATAGCTCTTATTAAAAAACACTCCGACAAACATTGAGAACGGGGTTTGTCGACTGGTCAACTCTCTGTGATAAAAAAAGAAAAGGTTTTGAACAGTTAATCTCTACGAATGTTACCATTACATGCCTTTATGGTGTATAATACATTTTAATATGAGAACACATTCTTTGATGTTTATCAATCATTTCTCAACGTTTAACACTATGATCATTATCTCTTTATGTCTCATTAGTTTCTTCGCGAAAACCACTGACCCTTAGAATACTGGATAGTTTTCTAAAATAGATTTTTATGTCGTCTGCTTTCCAAAACATAAATATCTGCTTAATTTTGATGGGAAAAGATACTTAAAGAACCAAACAGGTTTGATCACAGGCCAGTCGCCAATTTACTTGGCGACTGGCGTGAATCCAGCCTGTTTTCATAAGCATGGAGTCGGTTCCAGCACTATAAGGGTTAAGAATTCTTTTCCCATAGGTGTCCGTACCTCTTAATTCAATGCACTTGCATAAATGAGATCATAATCGTAAGAAAAACAACTTTTCCTGAGATACAAGGACGTAACCAATGTTAGCAAAGATGAAAATGCTTACAACGAGCTTAGGATTTTAATTCGGTAGCAACACATGTCTTCAACGAGTACATATAACGAAGTATGTATAAGACAGTTGACTAATTCATCAGGACACCTTGAAAAAGGGTAGCCACAATTTCTGCCATGTTAAATTCAGACATTCCCTTGGCAGGTATTGACATATTGTAGCTATTAACCATGTGTTCACATGTCCATTGTTTTAAGTTTAATTTTCAATTCATTTCCGTAACGTTTAAAATGTCTTCAACGAGTACATATAATGAAGTATGTATATAACAGTTGACTAATTCATCAGGTCACCTTGAATACGTGTACCCTAATTGATAAACTTGAAGCGCGTGACTTATGAAACAATAGCATAGTCAAAGTCGATTCAAATGCTGTGGAATCGTTACGCATGAATACGTAACGCCATCAACTATTCTAGAGCCTCTAACTGTAATTGATATAAAAGCCCAAAGCCGTTTAACTCTTTACCAACTGCAGACAAATTCTTTTTACTTGAAGGACACGACTTTAGAAAAGCTTTGTTAACATGTGAAACACCGTTTTCAGTTCTGCTATTGCGATATGTGAATAGATTGAAAAAGCACAGCTGCAAAAAAAGAAATCGCTTGTGTCATGCAATTTCTCCTTTTGCCATAATGCATTTTGAATGTCGTCTTCTGCAAGATGCAAACATGTGGCGTTAGGTGGTAATGCGTTAAAACGCTGTGAAAACTTTACCATCATCAAAAACTGTTTGCTATATTTCGTGAATTGATATATTGTTAAGGCCAATGGCAAAGTGTGGCCGACATGCCTGCAATTTGAAATAAATAAATCAACTATTTTAGGCACACTATCAAGAGCCACTAACTGCACTTGAAACTCGGTCAAACCCGCCACCATCGGAAATAGAAGGAGTACTAGTTACCAGTAGGTCAGTAGTGTAACATGCAAAAGGTTTCATATTATGTTTGCTGGTTCGACTGTATCCGGACAGACTATCATGTTTCTCCTCAAAACACAGCACCAAGCACGTAGCCCCTTTGGAGAGCACGTACGCCGCATTTGCAAGCACCATTTCCTTCACATGTAACTCCCAAGCAACACATTAACATCTAACACCACATGATTGTGTCTTGCAGTGCAAATTTAACAAAAAATGTGGCCAACCTCGTAAGCAGCACTTCCTTCGTATGTAACTCACAGTTAACATAACGCCACGTGTTTGCGTAATGCAACACGACTTTTAAAACAAAGCATTGTGGCAAAAGGAGAAATTGCTTGTCACAAGCAATTTCTCCTTTTGCCACAATGCTTTTTCAAACTATTCATTTACCATATCAGCAGAATGAAAGGTTTTTTTTATATGTTTACAAAGCTTCTCTAAAGACGTCTGCTTCAAGTAGAAAATGTTGTCTGCAGGTGGTAAAGAGTTAATGCTGCTGCAACGGAGATATAGTTGTTTCATTTCGGGTTTCACATCGCGTCAGCAGCTTTTTAATTATATTTTGCACCCCATCTCATCATGGATGGAGAAGGGTCCCTCACTATAATTGCAATCCAATTAGGAACGGCCAATGAGGGCGTAATCATAAGCAATCCGTTAGGATTTTGAATTCAAGTTCAATTCTCTAAGCATAAAGCAAAGGATGCTTTTTTGACAAAATATGAAATTGCTTAAAATGACGCACAATTGTTGCTTTTTATCCAAAAAGAAAGAGTTATGTTTCATATTTTTTAAGGTTCAACGATCCCTAAAAGCATCATGTACACGTTCCTTTCTCTTAGTTAGTATACTTTAGTCTTTTTTAGTTTAATAGCCTATCGATGTTTTGAAGTGTAACAGTCGATTACGTAAGAACCCCGAACTCCTCCGTTCGATTCTATGTGATAAACGGAACCCGCCTTCACATTGGTTGAGATGGCGGAAATCAGTACTTCCGTTTTCGGCTGGGTACTTGTTCTCTGGTTTGAATCCACAACTCTCAAAATGCCGCGCGGACCCCCTACCGCTCAAACACCGATATATACTTGACACTTGATACACATATAACTGAGTCGTATTTTCAGTGTTCTAATGATTCTCGGATTCGAACACATAGTCATTAACTAGGGGCCCTGCATGACTCAAGTTTATCCGCGTGTCCCAGGGCACATCCCCATCCGTACCAATTGTTTTGTGAAAGTTTCATTCGGCAAGACACTTCAAAGCCCTCGCCTGTTACAAATGAATCTAAGAAAATTCGGGATATAGATAAAAAGTTGTTGACATGGCGTAAAAAACAATACAAAAAGGGATCATCACACAAATCATCACACAAAGAGGACAAATTACTCCCAACATTCACCAGAGTAAAGCAAATACTATACCATCATCATGTCGTTCTTAACCGACCCGATTTCTCTCGGAAGGGCGTTTGACTCCGGGAGCGACCTGCTTCCCCATGACGCTTCCCGCCATATCAATGATAAGTGCATCACGCTCTACGCCCCTTACAGACGGACCCCTTCCGGTTTCCAATTATAACAATACGCTGTGCTCCGGCGCTTAGTGACGTAATGCGCACCGCAACGGGGATAAATCGGGAACCATCCTTCGATCTGATGCATTTACTGGCCCGATTCGCGATGGCTTGATTCCATGTGGTCGCGTTATGTTTTCTTTGCCAACATTCATTTGGAAAAAATGGTTTTCTTTTATGATTATCAAACCCATTCTTCGTGAATAACTTTAATTGCAAACGATAAGATTGAGCCAATTAAATGGAGAACAAAGTTAGCGCGTCGGTGTAATCTGGTGGGAAGCGCACTGTCCCAGTTTTCTTATAAGCGGCCTGGAATAATGCACGGAAGTCAAGGGGAAAAGGTTCGAAAAAACTGATACTCGTCCGTATGAGGTACTTGTATCGGCTCTTATTCAATTTATTTAGATTAGGAAGCACTTCGTGTGCACTTATACGCACCGCCATGAACCGCTGGAAATTCAGTCAGCAATCGCCCCCGTGGATTTTAGTTTTAAACAGCAATTCTTAGATTTATAGTGCAATTTACAGGATTGAATAACTTGAGATTGAAGGTTCTGGTCAGAAGGAAAGATAAATGTTATTGAAAGTTCATTCGATCATGTAGTAACATCGTCCCATATCCATAGGTAGTACGGCACGTATGAGTGGAAGAAATGATATTGATTTAAAACAATAAAGATGTTTTTTTCCTAAGAGGTGCTTGTCAACAGATGCGAGTTTTCCTGAAAACTACACAACAGTTTTACTGCAATATGATACGCACTAAATAATAGGCATTGGAAGCAAAATTTGATCGTTTTTAAATTTTTAAAGTGACAATGCAGTAAATTAACACGTACTTTAATCCAAAGGTGTGACAACGCTTTTGAGATCTACATGTTCTACAAAGAAACTGTATATAGTTTTCGCATTATTTATGCTTTCAATGGCGACTTTTTATTGTATATCAAACAACAATACAAGAACTCTGTTGTTTCAACGAAGTTTCATTTCGACTTTCTCTTTTTTTGACGAACAAGTACCTTGAATGGTTTATGTGTGGTAGATCTCAAAAGCAATCGTCGTGGATAGTTTTTTTATATGGGTTTTACATCACATCAACATTATTTCAGTTTTGTAGCGATGCCCGACTCTTAATGATGGAGGAAGACCCCATACTCAACTGCCCATAAGGGCTGGTCAAGGTAGGTAGAACCATCGGCATTCCGTAAGTCAGTCGGGAGACTGCCTCTCATGAAAATCCATATCCCTCTCAGGATTTGAACCCACGCGGAGAGGGACCATGTGATCTCAAGTTCTGTACTCTAACCACTATGCCACGGAGGCCCCTTCGCGTAGTTAGTTGACTGCATTAAAGGGTTCGAAGTTAAACCACACCACATCGTCCTTGAGATACGTGTGATATCAAACTTAAATGATTGTATCATGTATTTTTTTAAAAAGTCGAGAACACGAACGCAGAAAGCAGAGGCTCCCTCTAGAAAACGTGAACTTCCTAGGTTTTTTTAGTCGACATACGAATGTCGACTCATTACTTCATAAGCTCTGTCCATCAGTAGGGCCAGTCTAGTATTATTATATTACAAGCTTCCTAGCCTGAAGTAATTAAATGCACAACCTGACCCACTCACATGACGTGAAAGGTTATCCGCATGATTAACCCTTTCCCAAACGCCAAATGTTCGACTGTACCAAATTGAAAGAGTTTGCAGACGACCTTTCAAAATGTGATGAAATCGAAAACAATCTTCTGATAGGACAGAAAACATTGTGGGAAAAGGAGACATTACTCGTGACGAGCAATTTCTCCTTTTACCACAGTGTTTTCCAGAGTCTTCAACAAAGTGGTCAAATGTCTTTATTGTTTGTTAATGGGTTAACACAGTGTCCACGTCCTGTGTAGTTGGTAGAAGACGATGACATGGACATAGATTATCAAAGTGACCATTAATCAATAAAGATAAAGGATAGATATTTAGTACATGTAAGCTTTCAATCATTGTTGGAGGAGAATTAGTCAAAAAGTTCTTCTTTTGGTATAACGCCAAAACTGCCTATTAACACATTACCAAACAATAACGACATTTGACCAGTTTGTTGCTGACGACTCTCTTTACGAACAGTTTTTCCTTTTCCCACAATGCTTACTGCCCTATCGGAAGATTACCAATAACGTCGCATTTTGAAAGGTCGTCTGCAAACTCTTTCAATTTGGGAAATGTGGCGATTGGGAAAGGGTTAAAATCAGTGACACGTTGAAAATGAAAGTAACGACAGATGCATCGACATGATAAATGTCATTTTTCTTTTGTTATTTTTGAAAAATTCCAGTTGTGACATGAGTGATTATATCTTCAGTTAAAAAGGTTTACATGCAATCCTGTAACTTGAATGACAAAATTACATACATGTACATATAAATAAATATAATAAACGGGACCCCCGTGTTCTGAGTCCATCACCTTTACCACTGAGCCAGGCAGGACGGAAACGTGCTTAGTTACTGTAATACACTTAACCCTTTAAGTGCTGGAACCGACTTCGTGCTTATGCAAACAGGTTAGATCACAGACCAGTCGCCACGTAAATTGGCGGCTGGCCTGTGATCTAACCTGTCTGCTCTGAGAATCTTTTCTCACCACAATTTAGCAGATATTTACGGATTTGGAAAGCAGATGAGACAAAACTTGTTAAACGCCCATTACAGAGAGAGAGAGAGAGAGAGAGAGAGAGAGAGAGAGAGAGAGAGAGAGAGAGAGAGAGAGAGAGAGAGAGACAGAGAGGGAGAGAGAGAGGGAGAGAGGGAGAGAGAGGAGGGAGGAGAGAGAGAGAGAGAGAGAGAGAGAGAGAGAGAGAGAGAGAGAGAGAGAGAGAGAGAGAGAGAGAGAGAAAG